>JALIZH010011698.1:0-41061 GCA_030522465.1 Rhipicephalus appendiculatus | reverse complement strand
TGCACTAAGGAGACTCCTCCGAGTAAATGACATTCATATAGTGTTTTTCCAAATCAGTTCCAAGCAATGAAGTGGCTCTGGCGTAGAACACCTGCTTTCCACGCAGACGGCCTGCGTTCGATTCTCACTTCTAACCAAAAATTTTTATTATTTATTTTATTTGCATCTTTCTCGATTTTTCGGTCACGGACAAGACGATTTTTCGCTCACAAACACCTACGCGGACACCGACGCCGGAATTTCTGCGAAACGAGCTCTTTAACGCTGTCGCGTTAATATATTTGCGAATCAGAGGCAAGAGTGGCGGCTGAGTTACGTCCCCGTCGTCTAAAGAGGTGTTGTATACGCATCCTGCACCTGCAGTTGTATACGCATTCTGTACCCTGCACTGCAGAGAGTGATTCCCAGCACGCGCGGCATCCAGAATTTCATCGTTTTAGGTAGCAATACGGCCGTATCTGTCCAAAACTACTCTTCGCTTCTCGTACAAGTGCATTCAAGAAAACGAAACGTCGGCGGTAAGCAGTATAAGAAAGACATAATCATTTCGTGCTCAAGACGTCCCCGCCGCAAGTGTATTGACAGTACGTTTGTACAGCTTAACCCCCGCAAGAAAGCAAAAAATATTCCAAAAGCCAGGTGAATTCATGATTGTAAAACGTGTACTCCGACTTAGCGCAACAAGTGTAAAAAAAATCCCCAGCATCCGTCTGCCAACCATAGTTGCTCCTTCACCACATGGCTCAGCGTGGGCGAGCGGAGGACCGTTGATCAGCGTCTCGCTGCGTCGAAAAATGCCAATCCGTGGTACTGCGCCGCTGCTTTAGAGTATTTCTGATGGTATGATGCTCTGTGTAGTCAAATACAGTGCCGCCAGGGGTCAGCAATGTTTGCGCCGGTGTGTATTCGACTGAGAAAAGGAGTTCTAGAAAATGTCCATGACGATTTCCTGCGCAAATAGCTGTTTTTGTCGACGATACATGACAATAAGAAGAAAAAAATTTCTGGGGGGTAGGGGGGGGGCTGAAGCCTCATAAGCCCCCCCCCCCCTCCGCCCTCATGGCTACGTCCCCTGTGGACGATGTAGTCGAGGGCTCCGGAAATTTCGATCATCTGGTGTTCTTTAACGTGCACTGACACCGCACATTACACGGGCCTCAAGCAATTCGCCTCCATTAAAATGCGACCACCGCGCAAAGTGGCACCCACGTAGAAAAAAATTGGTGAATTAAACTGTCTCAGTTAACGAAACTTTGTGAACCAATTTAACGTTTGTCGGTGTCATTGGTCAGGCTTGGGGTCACTTTAACCACAGCCAGCGTGTTGCAAATCATATTCAGTGCGACTGTACATCACTGTAAATACAATAAAATTAGGAAAAGCTGCATTATGCTTCAGTACAATTCTGCAACATAGAAGTAACGAGAAAACCATATGTTTTTTCTACTAGCAGCGTTGTCCTACAATGCGGCCCTAACCAAGCTATTTTATGATTAAAGCATTGAGCTTAATTTAAACTTTTCTTCTGATTTTGAAATCCTGCGAATCTCTCAAAACGTAAACTAAAGTATAATAACAAAGGAGACCCCTAGTAATAGGGGTAGCTCTAGTTAAAACGAACCGTCTTGTTTTAATAAACCAAGAAAGTAAGCATAGACAGAAAGAAAGCAAACGATGCTGTATGAACTGGACTATGCCCATAGACTGTGCTTATGCGTTATACGCCCTATATTGTATATATGTACCTAGTGCTTCTGATGTTTCTTCTTTTATTGTTTTTTGTTTTTCTTATCTTTGTGTGTATGTTGTATATTACTACCACGCATTTGGGATAGCCGGCTCTTACGTAGTATCTTCCCATATTTTTTCATATATAAATAAAAAAATCTAATAATAAAACAACCGAGATAACAGCAGCGCATTGTTCAGACGATTGTGTGGCGCAAAGTTAAGCAAAGAGCCGCAGCGATTCATCTTCTAGCTTAACTAAAGCCTAACTAAATCTCGCGTCCCTCCTACCTTAAGCTTTGTTTGCTAACTCAGCCACGGTTTTACCGAAACTGTTCCTCTTTCTGCACTTTCCACCTACGAGTACACGTGGCGGCGCATTAATTCGCATTTACGATAAGCTTTAACCAACCCACTCTCTCCTTTTCCTCGCGAAAAGCACAGGCTAAGTGTACGCCACAACCACATCCGGGTACTTTAATTTAGACCGAAACGCGACAGCTGCTCCCAGTCGAGTCGCGCGTGCGTAATTGTGAAATCCGCCGCCACCCGCGCGCTAACTACAGCGGGCTTCTCCTGAGCGCAGTAGTGCATTGCGTAAAGCGCGCTTTACAGTGAGCAGACTTTTTTTCTTCCTACTGCAGAGTGAAGCGGGATCGGGGAGCCGCGGCATTAACGCCGAATTGTTTGTGGAGAAACGAGCAGAGGGGCGTTGCTTCGAAACCGAGTTGCGTTTGTCTAAACAAAACAAAGGGCCGAGAAGAAATGTTAAAGAAAGGAAAAACAAACACGACCTAAACGCAGCTCTTCGCGTGCTCATTGCGAGAAACTCGGAGCTCGATGCAAACATCATTAGCGGAGAAAACGACTCTGGAATTGCTAGCTTGCAAACCGCTTCTGTACGTAATAATACCGAACGAGCGTTTCGCCCCCGCTTTACAACGCGAGGAAAATAGTTCCAAAATAGGAGCAGTACAACTTTCTAAGGAGAAATTAAGGTAGGCTAACAGAGAGCTCAGGCTGTTGTTCACTTTCGCAAGAAGGCTTTCGCCTTCGCGTTTATGCAAATGTGGGCGTCACGGGTATTTCTATTCCGGAGTTTATTTATTCAAGGAGTCCCGCGATTGAAGAAGCTGTAAGCATTTTAAGTTTTAGGGAATTTCGCAAAAGTTTCGAGTGAATAGAAAAGGGAGCCAGCACATATACTTGGACGCATTAATTAGCTATGTTAGCGATTGAAAAACACCGTTATTTCGATTTTCGCGCATTATTGTAGAGAGCAAACATAATATAAGTAAGGACGATGGAGGAGGCTACAGGTGTGACTAATTAATTATGTTTTAGCTAACAAGGGACGGCAAACGTGCCACTCCGCGCAAATTTTGTGCAGCTATTCTCGGTCTGGAATTCGCCTGGAGAAAAGTAAAGAATACAAAAAGAAAAAAAGAGAACGTACGACGAAAAAAAAAAGTATAACTTATCCTTTCCACATGGTTATTTTAGCGAAGTGAAAGACAAAAAGAAAAGTTTCTGTCATTCTTAGTCTGCCCTAATTAATCGGGACGCTGCTATCAAATCTGCAACCGCTAGCGTAATTTTCAGTTTTATTAATCAATTGCAATATTTCTTCATTCTTCGATGCCGCTTCATCAAATTCAATTTTCGTGCGGTATGCTACCTGGCAGTGATCACGCTATCTCTTTTCCCCGTCTCTAAATTACACCACGAACGCTGCAAGTTTAGTCACGAACTAAATAGGTGATTCAACGAAAATTTTCCTCCGTTTCGAGTGTTCATGTTCTTCGAAGCACACCCCAGTTTAGCTTTGATATTTTTCGTTTCCATTAGCACAGCGACAGCACTTTTCTAGCGCATTTAATGTCTAATCCAATGTTTTGCTGTGTCTTTGCAAGCCAAAAGTAATGACGTCTTTGAAAAAAAAAAAGGTATTACAGCGCAGGGACAGAAAAATGAGGTTAACGCTTTTTTCTTTAATTAAAAATGCAATAACCCGCCCCTATACATTCCCGCTCAACCGTTCTCGCTAGGCTAGTCTTCAATTTTATCTTCCTGTTCCTGTTCTCGCGCTTGAAGCTACAACATTCTGTTTGAGTACGAATCCTATATTCATAAATATTCGCACAACCATCCTGCGCATTGCGCTACTTTCTTTTTTTGCTGTATGTCGCGATGTAAATTAACATTTCTCTTTTTGAAATTTTCACAACTGGTATCCTTCGTATATGGACCAATCGACAGCCTATTTCCTTGTGACGTCACGTGAGCAGACTTCTGGCGTCACGATTTGCACCGAAAAGACGGAAACCGTCAAGAAAGATACAACGCGATCGTTCTTTGCATTTTCAGAGGTTGTTCAGGGGCCCTTAGGCCAACTGCCTTCATTTCATTGCAATAGAACGACTTTGTTGTCTTCCACTACACTGAAAGATGGTGTTTCTTTCGTTTGTTTGTTTAAGTGTTCCCTTGAACATAATTATATGACCTATCTTAAATTTTTCACGACGATGTGGATGCGTCTTTGAAGATTTGGACAAAGTTGAGATTACAGACAGCGCCGTCGTCATGCAGAACTACTAGTCCAACTGAGCGCACTGACAAACTTCAATTTTGCCAGCGCTGTAGTGGGGTCCCCGCCACCAGGTATCCAACTCTACACTTTTCACACAGCAAAAGAACGCGATGTACACAGCATCAACATGTACGGATAGGAAAACACAGACAGACTCGAAAGACAAGAGTAAACAAACGCATTTGCTGCCGTACCACACCGTGTTTCCTCTCGAGCGTATAAACAGGCAATATACTTGCGGCGAAGACCTCTGAAACGTTTCAGCCCTGACTGCTTCGTTTGCCTATACGATGTTTTTTTTTTTTTTTTTTTTTTGTCCAGTGCTGCTGGTGTATTGCACTTGACGGGGTCAGAACCAGTGCACTGCGTGCCATAAATCGCGATTCGGCCGTTATTCCGCGTCTGTTTATCCCGCGCATACAAGTAGCCGCATTGAATGTAGTGGAGACTTTTACACGCGGACCGTCATCTCTTAGTTGCATCTGCGCCATGGCACCTGCCATGTTTTCAACTTCGCTTTAAATCTTTTCATCCCAATAGTTTATCGTCCAATCTCGGTTGGTATTGCTTTTCGGCGAATGGGTCGGAACAATGAGACCATTTATATTCCGACGCCCCTCGTCATACAGCGGCAGTCGACTTCTGCCGATACTCAGAATACTGGTTGATACAGGCATAGGCAGTAAGGATACAGCCATGTATAACCCCCCCCCCCACCCCCACCCCCCAAATAAAATCGGTCTACCATATCTTGACGTAACCTACCGAGGCTTCTGAATAACAAAAGGGGAAAACTAGCGATGGTGTCGAGATGTACCGTATTCTTTCGCATAGAACCAACACTGGCGTCTCATGTCGTCCAGCGCTCGCTAAATCGTCGCAACCTTCGGCCAGTGTTGAGTAATGTTCGCTAACGCTGACTGGGTCAAGGGGAATAAAAACTAGGGAGCCCTTTTCGCTATCGTAAAAACGGAGGCAAGCCAAGGTTGTCGTGTACGTGCCATGACGTACAGGGCTGGTCAAAAGTTCCCACGCCACTATCCCATCTATTCCTATGGAAGGGTAGCCTGGGAACTTGTGATCCCCCCCCCCCCCCCCATGTACTTTCTTTCTTTCTTTCTTTCTTTCTTTCTTTCTTTCTTTCTTTCTTTCTTTCTTTCTTTCTTTCTTTCTTTCTTTCTTTCTTTCTTTCTTTCTTTCTTTCTTTCTTTCTTTCTTTCTTTCTTTCTTTCTTTCTTTCTTCCTTCCTTCCTTCCTTTCTTTCTTTCAATCGCATTGCTAATGCCAACTTCCAACTGTTTCCTTCGTCCAAGCCGGAAATTCGACCTTGATGCACGTGCTTAGCACATCACAGCAATTCTGCTGCTACAGGCAACAACGAAGGTCATACGTGAAACAGTGCAATCCAACAATGAACCGCGGCAACGCGAAATGACAAGTGACCCGGATAAAATACCAGATTGCCCTATGAGAAAGCACTCATCGCCGACAAGACCACGATAGAGACAGAATCAGTCATTGGAAAAAAATGCGCATACAAATACGCACGTGACGGGCGCACCCTGCGCGGCCGCATTTCTGAATGCTCGCAGATGCCGCGTATTCGCGTACGACACCGCCACCGAAATATTTCAATTATAACAAGCTGCGCTTGAAAACAGAGAAGACTCGCGTTACGCTGCATTACGAACTTACACTGGCACTTTAACAAACGCCCTAATTTGTTGTGATTTTGTACGCAAACACGACGCCCATATTTGAGAAAGTCGCATTCTCTGGTATTTTTTTTTTCATACAGCTCACAAGAACACTACAATACGCCCCTCTCGTTAGTGAATAGAGTGACGTGAGCAGCAGAACGCGGATTAATAACGTTAAAAGCGGGCGTTCATTTAGCAACGTGGCTGACGCCGTGCACAGTACACCACAATAAAAAAAAATACAGGGGCTATACGAGGAGCCAAGTTTGATAATAGAGGAAGCACCGTCAGTGTTGTTCACGCCGCTTCACGAGCCGTGAGCCACTTCATATACGGGGAGTCCAAACTATAACGTTAGCGGCGCCTGATTAAAAAAAAAAAAAAGACACTGGAGCACTATAGAGGCGCCAGACTTACTTGTTGATGGGACATCACGTCTAAAAAAAGTTTATGATGTGCGCTCGCCTCCCCTTAGGGTACGTACTCACTAGCGGCAAAAACGCGCGCAACACGCCGCGTGCGGCAAGCGTGCTCGCGGCAGACGCGTGCGTTCCCCGTTCCCATTCGCGTTTTACGCGGCGCTGCAGCAATTCTTGAAGTCTTATACAACTCGAGACTCCAGGTATAACTGTCTTGTAGAGTAAAACGCGAATGGAAACACGAACGCACGCGCCTGCCACGAGCACGCTTGCCGCACGCGACGTGTCGCTCGCGTTTTTGCCGCTAGTGAGTGCCTACCCCTTACGCTGTACGTGTCAATGGCGTTTACCGGTGTCCTGCACATACCGCACATAGTATCACCCGCTATACCAGGACTGCTTAGCACCGACACGTTGACTAATGTTACCTAAACGAAGTTTAATGAAGTCAAGAGTTGGTTGGAAACCGATCTGGTCGGGAACAAGTATGACAAGTATCAAGACTGGACACCGACTACGAAAGTTAATAATTATTAAAGGGCCCGAAACGTCTCTGACTTTTATAAATTTCGTGTCAGTTTTTTTTTTTTTTTTCGCTAGCAATTATGTAGACCCTAGCGGCAGTTTTTTGCCGTCGTCATCGGCGATGCTGTGTGGTTCCGCGTAAAATCCAAATCGATAACGCCGTTTCACGCGTGAAACGTTCTATGCTGTGCGAATAAGAGATTGCGAGGACTCACTCACGATCTCGACCCAAACGGGGAGGAAACGCCCCGGCCGTCTACATCGTGCGAAAGGCGCATGGAAGGAGGCTGAAGTGGGAGAGAGGGGTGCATGACTCTGGAAGCAACTGCGACCTTTGTCTGGCTGTGTATGAATGAATGAAAAAAAAAAAACAAATATAGCGGTAAAGAAATTCTGCCGTCGAAGGTGAATCCCTCCGTCCAGGGCGCCTGTGACCATCTTGCGAGCTCTGTGGATAGCTTAACTGTTCTTCAGGCTTCGACAAGGACAGTGGCGCCTCCCCCTGCTGCGGTATCGGTGCATTGTTGATTGGCCCTACGTTTGCTTTTTGACAGGCCCATGTAAAGTGGTGAAGCGCGTGCTTTTCCTCGCATATAACGGGCATTTATTGTCATATGTTGCCGGTTAGATTTTGCTTAGTAGACTCACGCAGATTTGGATGTGTATTTGCAGTTGTCTGCAGGCAACCGACCGCTGTCCACTAAGGTCTTTGTGAGGCAAGCGGTAGGTCTTGAGCAGGGCCTTTTGGTGTCCTAAAATTGCTCCGTAGCGTCCAGTGAATGTGTCCGGTTCTCCGTCTTTGTGCGCCCCTAGGTCTATGCCATCGCGGGCACGCTCTTATGACCTGGTGTCCACGTAATGAAGCAGCTCGTGATAGGTGATTTTGCTCGCCTGGAGTAAGCGCAGTATATGTGCGTCCATTGCAGTACCTTCTGCTCCTGCACGCTTCCTCCGAGTCCGTAATTATTTCCGCAGTGGCCTTGTCGCCGTGACTGGTCAAGTTTTCCACGAATCAGGTGCTTGGAGCCATGGTCGTAACCATTTTTGTATGTATATAGCACAGTAAACGAAATAAGTTAGCTTAACTAACCCTAGTTAACTAAATAAAACAGAAGAATGACGAAGATGTTGTTTGAGTGCAGTGTTTATTTTATTGTATTTATTTTAGTTCTACCGGACACTTCCTCCGGGATTGCAGGCATTGGAAGGTTTCTGAACCTCACGGGTCTTGCAGTGCCTTCGAGAACGGCTTCCCTTTGACAAAACGAGGACGTCGTATGATGATGTCTTAATGTGACGCGACGTTGCGTAACGTCATGATGATGTGACAACATTTGGCGATCTGTGAGATCATGGTGGGATCATATGACGTCATACGCTTACGTCCGTCACATGATGGTGATCTTTTTTGCGTCACTCGGGCCGACGACAACGCCACCAACGTCTGCGGTAAGTTTTCTCGTTTGTTGATGCACCTAAAGCTTTCGCCTTACTAAATTCAGGTAGACAAGCTAAGCTTGATGCTATGGTCTTGCTATCAAAGTTCAGTGCCTGTCCAGTCGCGGTGTAAAATGCTCACCGAATGAAAGGCGAGATCAAAACTTGAAGCGTAACAACTGGTTTACACAATCACACGAGATAGTCACGTCGCGTCTCTAGGAGTTTGATCAGTAAAGGTGATGTTGACCTTGATGTATGTATTCACTGCCATGCCACGCTGATGTGACACGAACTGAAGACGGTGCAAACGAAACTAATGCGCATTATTTAGCCCTAAATTGAAGCATTTCATTTCGGGAGCGCTGTATTCCCGTCCCTGCAGTGCTGCTTTAAAATACGAACGTCAGACAAGCTCGCCCGGCTTAACAGCTGCTGACAGATAAGGCTTATACACGAGAAATTCTTTCCTTTTTTCGAATAATCTAGCTGACCTTTGTGTGAGAATCGCTCCACCCAAATAAGCTAATAAAACAAATAAAAGATATCAGAGTATCGAATTAATGAGATCACCAACAGCTACTGCAGTCAAGGACGACTTACGACTGATCGACACTCCAACCAGGAGTCAATTTCCTGCTTTGCGATTCAAGTACAAACATACATGCTTGATCTACATGCGGTCACTGAAGTAACGGACCCGCTGTTGCTGCACCAACAGCACCGCCACCTGGAGACGATGTACGCTTCCCTTCTCAGAAAGGTGAATGGGGTCGCCGTTTAGCTCGCAAATCCCACAATCCTACGGCGAACTCTCGAGATCTTTTGTTAACATAAGTCGGCGAGGGCCCACCGCTGGACAGAGGAGGCGAGTGAGTTGGAGCATCAAAGAGGTTTCGCGAGCGCCACCACGTGTATACGTACGGAAGCAACCATTGACTCAGAGTTGCAGGCGATTGCAAAGCCGACAGGAGGAACTCTAGGAGATGGGGGCAGCAAGGAGGGAAGTGAGGAGCTAAGTGAATGAACACGCCAACTATGCCCCCCGCTGCGGTGCCATTGATTCGCTGCCCTTCTCGACCAATGATAGAGGGCGTTAGGTGAGACTGTGCAGAGGCGAGATTGGCTATTTGCTCGCTCGCAGGCACCTCTCCCTTTGACGCTCTGCAGAGGACTCGGAATCGAAATGGAAACGGCGGCTGGCGCGGTAAACGAATTGAGCAAGATTGTGCGGTGGTTCGGCACGGCCGAAAATGCGTTATAAGGGAGCACTTAGCCGATTTCTGCCGATGGTGCGCGGCGTTTAGGTTGTCTGTTTAACGAACCTATTGTCTTCCAGGAAAGGTCCATATGGTATCTTCGAGTCAATGAAAGTAAGTAAAGACGAACTAATATGCTTGACGAAGGTGGGGCAAAAAATCAGATAGATGCGACTGTCTGGCATATGAATTTTGCGCTTCATCCTTTCGCAAAAATGGAAATGTTCGCTTAAAGTACAAACTTGTAATATAGAAGAACACTGGTGAATAATAATTGGGAGAAATGGCGGTGACGGACACGGGGCGGAGGAAAGTGACCACTGAACCGGTGCCTTTCCCCAGTTTTCCAATTGCGCGCGCACAAACACACACACACACACACACACACACACACACACACACACATATATATATATAGTTCTAACGAAAGCGGTTTGCTGCCCGCCATTTATTTACATTGTTCCGATCTTCCTCTACCTTTTTCTTCCACTAGCTTCCTCTTTGCCGCCGTCTCCAGCCAATTCAATTGAATCACAACAATATATATATATATATATATATATATATATATATATATATATATATATATATATATATATATATATATACGCTTCTAAAAAACTGTTTATTTGTGACGTTTCGATCGGAGATCGATCTTCATCAAGACCTTTTTTGAAGTGGTTGTGCACATGCCTCGTCTGCGAATCCCCCAACACTGGCAACAGTGTATATATATATATATATATATATATATATATATATATATATATATATATATATATATATATATATATATATATATATATATATACTGGCAACAGTCTCCGACTTGTGCAGTGTTGGGGGATTCGCAGACGAGGCATGTGCACAACCACTTCAAAAAGGTCTTGATGAAGATCGATCTCCGATCGAAACGTCACAAATAAACAGTTTCAAAACTACACGGTACAATAACATGGGCACACGCACTCGCCTCTAACCTTGGCCCCGGCGGGGCACACCCCTCCCGCGCACACAGCGTTCAGCCACCAACTGTCCTGGCCGCGCCACGGTGGCCGCTTTTAAAGCCCATGGGTGGGCCACGCGCATCACTGGTGCGCAGCACGTGTAACGCCAGCCGCGCGACGGGCGTGATTCCCACAATATATACGTCGCGACAATAACTTAGGCCTTTCAGTTCGGGAAAAGATCGAAATTTATTTTGAATATTGCATACCTACATTAGAAATGAACACAGCTAAGAATGACAGCGATGATTCAGTGCTGGCACAATGTAGATGAACAAATCTCCCATGCACGTATTGCACCTTTGATGTCGACGATACAATTCTAAAAGGACTACTGACTCCTTGATGTGCATAATGCTGCGTATAATAACACACGCTTGACAACTTCGACTTTTAACTAATTATCCTTAAAAAAAAAACGCTTTTGCACAGCATAAAAAATGAAATGGCCTTTAAAACGAATCATTAGTTCCCGTTCAGATAATCGGTATTTACATCTCTAAGCATCCGGTAATCTGGTGGCTTTTGCAGAAATTAAGCGCCTTCGTTGTTGATCAACAGGCAGTATTAGCGAAGGCCAGGCCCGTAGCCAGAGATGCTTTTCCGGGGGGGCGCACCTGTTGAAAACCTTGAAAACCACCTATTTTCATAATTTATTCCATGTAAAACACCCCCCTCCATCCGAATTTCGGGGGGCAGGCCCGGGCCCCTAGCCCCCCTCCCCCCCCTGGCTACGGGCCTGGTGAAGGCGGCCACAAAAATGTACTTCCCAAATTTGCAACTATCGCTGAGGTGCGCGTTGGCAAACGGTCGTCTCATTCTGCATCGTCGGTAAGTCTCTATACTTAATACACACACGTGTAAAAGAACTTCTTAAACATTTATTTCAACCACGCTCTGTCACCAGTCATTTTATTTAATTCGGGAATCGGCCAAAGCTTTACGGCTCCTACAAACCCCACCACAGTGTGTGATTCACCTTTCCACTGGACACGTTCCTCGTAACCAAAAGCGACGCGCCTTGATCCTTGAAAGTACAAAGGGAAGATATCAAAACGTAGAAAGCATTCTAGATTGGTAGCTCCTCTTTCCCTTGTATGGTTGATGTAACGCGCACCACACCTCCACACACATTCGCGCGTGCTGTAACCCGTCCATCTCGCACTCTGCATGAGAGGGACAAGGTGCGGGCTGTTTCAGGAACGCCTAGAGCTTTCCCTGTCCTATAAAAGTCTCGCCCTTAAGTAGAATGGATGTCCGCGCTTCCCCAACGTGGCGCTTCCCTCAGGGCAGGCGACGATGAATGGCCCTCTTCTGGCCGTTGGCGGGCTCGCGCCGTGCTGCACCGCACGAACACACACACGCACACACAAACACACACGCACGCACGGTACACATGCACACACACACAAACACATTACGTCGCGCAAGGCTGGGTAACGGCAGAGCTGATGTACTAGAAGCAGAAAAGGAAGAAGATGACGAAGATGAGGACGTCGAAGAGAGCGCGTCCAGGTTCAGGAAAATCGGTTTTTCTACGCCATACCGAAAACTATACTTGCTATATTGTACTACACATTGCTATGTTTTCTTTTTTTTTTATATATTCTTCTTGGTGTATGTTGCTTTGTATCTCCTTCTCTCCTTGCTTATTTTGATTTCTGTGTTTTTGTGTTTTCTATTTCTTTCCCTTAATCTCTGTCTCTTTTCTATTCCTTTGTCTCTCTATCGGTGTGGTTGTTCTCTCGCCTTACATTTTTTTTTCTCTCTTTCTTCCCCTTCTTTTCTATATATTTCTGTTTCTATTTTTTCTCTATCTATCTATCTATCTATCTATCTATCTATCTATCTATCTATCTATCTATCTATGTATCTATCTATCTATCTATCTATCTATCTATCTATCTATCTATCTATCTATCTATCTATCTATCTATCTCTGTACTCGGTCTCCGACCCTCTTTTACGTCCTCCTACCCTCACATCCCTCCTCATCACCCTCGCTTTTCTCTCTCACCACCTTGTTGTGCTACTATACTATACAAGTCTATGCTATTGTGATGTTGTGGTGAGGTTCGTCACGCCGCAGAGCGTGTGACGCGTTGAGGATGGAGGAGACGGTGGCTGATTTTAAAAACCCACACGACAATTGTATTTTAGAGCACACACACACGAAATACATAAAGCAAGAACGTACGACAATACTCTATTGTCCCACGTGGCGGTGCTGGAGTCCAGGAAGTTGTGGTGGCTGGTAGAGTCCCGGCGGTGACGTAGCCGTCGTCGGGTAGGTGTCCGGCGTGGCAGATAACGTCGCAGCGGCAGGGGTTAAAGGGCGAGTGAGCGACCCATCGCTCGGTAGTCGGTAGCCGCCATCGTCGGTAGCCAGGTAGGGCTCGTCAGCACCAGGCCAGGACCTTGCGACGCTCGCTGTCTCGGAGGCGGTAGCAAACCTGGAACCTCGCGCGTAGGTGCGGGTTCCCCGACAGCAGCAGGCCGCGTACCAGGTCCTGCGAGGCGATGACCGGGAGGCGCTCGTTGTCCCCAAGACAGGCGCCCTGCGTGTGCGAACCTCGCGCGTAGATGCGGGTTCTCCAACAGCCCTCCGGCCCGTTCTGCCGGTGTTCGAAACTGTCTCGCCTGCGCGAGCTCTCTTTCGTCTCCTCCGCAGCACGAGCTCTCTCATTTTCTTCGTCGTCCAGCGATCGGCCGCTCCGTCGTCTGCTCGCGCTGGCTCACCGTAGCGTGCTTCTTCACACTTACCCCCCCACTTAAGAAGGTTCTTCCCTGTGAAGAACTTGCAGCTGCCACTTGACACCTTGGGCACCGTAGTACACACACACTCGGAGCACTGCACTACACTTCCGAGCCCCGCACACTCGGCACACATAAGAGACACGAAAGTTGTCACCAGCGTTCAGGGCCCCGCACACCCGACACTCTCAAAGGTACTCGCAACACGAGATGAAAGTTAGTCCGCCACGGTAAATAATGTGCACCGAAAGAAAATTTCACCAATGATACCCGACACTGCGAAATCCTCAAGCCGTGTAGCGATGATGTTCATGCGCTTGGCAACCGGCTCATATAGTCTGCTCCTACATTCTCACTGCCTTTTATATATTCAACGCTGAAGTCGTACTCCATAAGTATGAGGCTCCAACGTAGAACACGGCTGTTGATGTGTTTGGCGGAGTTGATGTAAACGAGAGGTTTGTGGTCGCTTTGTAGTATGAACGTGCGGCCGAACAAGTAAATATGAAATTTCTGGATGGCCCACGTGAGTGCCAGGGCTTCTCGCTCGATTGTCGAATAGGCAGCTTCTCGTGGTTGCAGTCGTCGGCTAGCGTACGACACTGGGTGTAGCATAGCACCATGCCGCTGCATAAGTATGGCACCTACGCTTGTTGATGATGCGTCGGTGCGAAGTACAAAAGGCTGAGCGAAATCGGGTGCTCTCAAGACAGGTTGCGTAGACAGCATGGTCTTGAGTGCATCGAAGGCCTTCTGTTCCTGCGCTCCCCAAATTACTTTGTTAGGGGCTCTCTTTTTAGTCAGTTCAGTTAATGGTCCTGCTATCTCGGAGTACTTGTGGACGAAATCTCTGTAATAGCCCGTAAGTCCAAGGAAAGAGCGTACTTCTTTTTTTCGTCTGTGGACGCTTGGCTGCCCGTATTTTATCAAGCGTTTCGATCTGTGGTTTGATGATGCCATTTTCGACGTGATGACCGAGGAACTTTACTGACTGCTGACCAATCTCACTTTTCGTTGGCCGAATCGTCAACCCGGATTCGCTTACTCGTTGAAGAAAGGCTTCAAGTGTGGCCACGTGTTCTGTCCACGTCTCGGTTGCAATGAGCACATCGTCAAAGTAGAAGTAAATATGTGGTATATTTGCTACCACCTTCCTCATTAGGCGGTTGAAGACAGCTGGGGCGGTTTTAATGCCAAACGGCATGAAGCGAAACTGATAAAGGCCTGTTGACGTAGCAAACGCTGTCATTGCTTTCGACTCTTCATGCATCGGGACTTGCCAATACCCTTTAGCAAAGTCGAACTTTGAAAAATATCGTGCCTTCCCCAGTTGTCCAAAAATAACATCAACTCGAGGTATGGGCTCATTGTCGTTCAGCAGTATCTTGTTGAGTTGTCGGAAGTCAATGCATAGACGTATTGTCCCGTCTTTTTTCTTGACAACTACTATCGGCGACTGGTAGGGAGACTCAGATGGTTCTATGATGCCTTGCTTCAGCATGTCTCTAATTTCTTGCTGAACTGCCTCTTTGGTAGCAAACGGTAGTGGATACGGCCGTATGTTCACTGGTGTATCCGTTGTGGCATTCAACTTGCACTGGGTGAGATGTGTTCTGCCTGGAATGTCGGTGAATACCTTCTCGTAGGTATGCAGTACTCTAACGATCTGCATGCGCTGTTTAGTAGAGAGTGCTTCCGATATGTTCACATCGGCAGCAGATTCTTTTTGCTGAAAAGGTACGCATGGCAGATCGTCGTGCTCAGTGTCATCAGCCTGACACGCGACTGACGCTTCTTTCGTTGGCTGTGGTACCGATGGTCGTTCTTCATACTTTTTGAGGAGGTTGACGTGAAACAGAGATGTTCGCGTTCCTAAATCAATAACGTAATCCACGTCATTATTCCTCTCTAGCACTGTGAAAGGCCCTTTCCATGTTAGAATCAGTTTGTTGGTGTCTGACGGGAGTAGCAGCAGCACCTTGTCTCCAACAGCTAAATGCCGTGGTCTAGTCTTCATGTCGTAGTGCTTCTTCTGCACAAGTTTGGCTTTCTGAGGCTCCTCCTTGGCTAGGCGGCAAGTGTTTTCAAGACGTCTCCGCAGGTCAACTACATAGCCGTACGAGGTTTTCGTCTCATCATCTAGATGATTACCAGCCCATATTTCTTTCAATATTGACATGGGTCCTCTAACGTAACGGCCATACAGTAAGTCAAACGGGGCGAAGCCCAAACTTGACTGCGGAACTTCTCTATAAGCGAAAAGTAAAGGCGCTAAGTACCGGTCCCAACTTTTCGGGCACTCTTGACACATTCGTCTTATCATTTGTTTAAGTGTGCCATTGAACCTCTCGACAAGACCATTTGCCATGGGATGATATGGTGTCGTTGGCAACTGTGTGAAGGAGAGAAGCCTGCTGAGTTCGCGCATTAGGTGGGACGTAAAAGACGTGCCTCGGTCGCTGATGATTTCCTGAGGTATCCCCACTCGCGAGAACATCTCCAACAGTGCTTCAGCGATCCTTTCTGTTTCAATGCTTGGCAGCGCCACCGCATCAGGATACCGCGTTGCCATGTCCACCATTGTCAAAACGTATCTATTCCCTTTTTCTGACTTGGGAGATAATGGTCCCACAATGTCAATGGCTACTCTCTTAAACAGTGTATCAATGACGGGGGTTTTTCCCAACGGTACTCGACCGACTAAGTGTTTTGGGAAAGTCCTCTGGCACGTGTCGCACGATTTCACAAATCGTGTGATGTCGGAAAGTACCCCTGGCCAATAGAACTCCTCGAGGATACGGTCTGTTGTGCGTTTTATACCCTGATGGCCCGCAAGAATTCCTTCGTGAGCCATTTGCATTACAAAATGCCGGAGGGCTGTAGGTACAACAAGTTGTTCCGTTTCTCTCTTCGATCTGAGCTTGTAACTCCTGTATAGAATTCCTTCTTTTGTAAAGAAAAGGATCTCGGCAAACCTGGTTTTGATCGGTTTGTCGACGGCCTCAAAGCATTTCTGTAAGCTCGCGTCATCCCTCTGACTTTTCTGCAAGTCACGTGCACTCATATCCAGGGGACTTATTGTTGGTACCGGCAGGAGACGAGAACTCTGTCCGACTGTCGCGGCGACTTCGTTTTCCTTTGGTTGCCTCGCAGCCGATGTCAAGGAATCTGTAGGATAAGATCCAGTCGGCGATCCGTCGTCAGCTTCCGCCCTAGATGATATCTTCATCGGACTAGCTGGACGTAGGTGTCGTTTCCAATCTTGATCAGGATCGGAGACATCACGGACCCCTTGGACGTTTCCCAGGACGACGTCGTACAGTGGATCATCCATACAGATCGCGCGAGTCTTGTCTGAGAAAAAGGGTGAAATGATTCGCACCTCTGCCTCCGGCAGTTTCAGTACCCTTCGATCAAGAAGACACACAGAGGAAACTTTCCCCCGTCAGATTGCTGGCTGGTACAAGGGACCTTCGCACAATAACCGAGTCGCATCCTGTATCCCGTAAGACAGTAACGGGCTGGTTTTCAAGGACGCCTTCGGCCGTAGGCATAGACTTGTCCTCCCACTTGACTCTCCTACGTTCCGAGCAATCAGTACCTTGCCGGAAAGCCTGTGTCTCCTGGTTTGATGCTTTCGGACCTTCCGCTTGCTCTTTCAGGCAAGAGGCTTTACCGCTTTCCTTGTTAGGGCAGTCCTCTTTGCTATGCCCACTACGTCTACACTTTCCGCAGAAGGCTGGTTTTGTCCTTGGCCCTTTAGTATTTGCCCAGCAGTCTGAAGCCTTATGACCGCGCTTTCCACAAAGCAAACAATGTGGTTTGTCCTTTTCCTCTTTCCGTAGTGCGGCCTGCGCTTGATCTGGTGGCTTTTTAGGGTCCTTGTCGTCCTTACCTTTACCAAGGTTGACGAAACCCTGCGCCTCCATATAATGATCAGTAGCTTCTGCCAGCCTTTCAATTCCTCGGCAATCCCTTTCCCGCAGGAAGATTGCCAGCTTCTCATGGCACTGCGTGAGGAATTGCTCTGAGACAATAACGTCTCGCAGAGCTTCGTACGTCCGTTCGGTCTTGGCCATCTCTTGCCAATGGTCGAAGTAACCTAATAATCGACCAGCGAACTGTCGCCCAGTTTCGCAGTTCTCAGGCTTCGCCGACCGAAACTTAGTGCGGTAGCCCTCCTCTGTGAACCGGAAGCGCTGCAACAACGTTTTCTTTAACGTTGCGTAATCCATGGCATGGTCAGGTGCCATTCTGCCAACAACGCTTAGCGCTTCACCGGTCAAACAAAGGCTCAGTGAAAGGGCCCACTTGTCTTGCGGCCAATCCTGGCTCCTGGCGACGCGTTCAAAGCGCTGGATGTACGCGTCCAGCTCGTCGCGAACTTCGTTGAAGGGCGGTATGAGTTTGTGCGGACTTTCGTAGCTTTGAGGAGAACCCATGCGCGAACCCTCTGCTGATTGACCTGTAGTCATGCTACCCGTTGTCGCATCTAACTCCCGGAGCTTCAACTTTAGTTCCAGAACCTCTTTTTCTGCTTGCAGCCTCGCCAGTGCCTCGGCATCAGCTTCTTTTGCCGCATTGCGTTCGGCTAACCGTGCTTCACGCGCTTCTCGTTCACGTGCGCGCTCTTCATCAATCCACTGCTTCAGCCCTGCGCCGCTCAACCCCAGTTCCTTTCCAATTGCAGTGAGCTTGTCCGTCTCCATCGTCAACCGTCAGACACGCATAAGCGACGCGCTGCTCTTTTAACAGGATAAGAGCAGTCCTGTTTCGCGGACGCCAGATGTGATGTTGTGGTGAGGTTCGTCACGCCGCAGAGCGTGTGACGCGTTGAGGATGGAGGAGACGGTGGCTGATTTTAAAAACCCACACGACAATTGTATTTTAGAGCACACACACACGAAATACATAAAGCAAGAACGTACGACAATACTCTATTGTCCCACGTGGCGGTGCTGGAGTCCAGGAAGTTGTGGTGGCTGGTAGAGTCCCGGCGGTGACGTAGCCGTCGTCGGGTAGGTGTCCGGCGTGGCAGATAACGTCGCAGCGGCAGGGGTTAAAGGGCGAGTGAGCGACCCATCGCTCGGTAGTCGGTAGCCGCCATCGTCGGTAGCCAGGTAGGGCTCGTCAGCACCAGGCCAGGACCTTGCGACGCTCGCTGTCTCGGAGGCGGTAGCAAACCTGGAACCTCGCGCGTAGGTGCGGGTTCCCCGACAGCAGCAGGCCGCGTACCAGGTCCTGCGAGGCGATGACCGGGAGGCGCTCGTTGTCCCCAAGACAGGCGCCCTGCGTGTGCGAACCTCGCGCGTAGATGCGGGTTCTCCAACAGCCCTCCGGCCCGTTCTGCCGGTGTTCGAAACTGTCTCGCCTGCGCGAGCTCTCTTTCGTCTCCTCCGCAGCACGAGCTCTCTCATTTTCTTCGTCGTCCAGCGATCGGCCGCTCCGTCGTCTGCTCGCGCTGGCTCACCGTAGCGTGCTTCTTCACAGCTATAGACCTATTCCACCGGACATACGTCACGAAAATGCGGTGGCGCTGTCGTCGGGCGTTTAGTTTCTCGCGGTAGGCAAAAGCCGCTGCGCCTACCGCAGTTGCTGCTGTGTTTTCGCTGGTGCGTGCGCTGTTTGTCGTCGTGCAAAGAAGAAAAAACGGTGTAACGATGAGCTGTCACGGTGATTCGCGTGGGAAGGCACAGGAAAGATGGAATAAGTCTTCTTTTTTTTTTTTATTCAGTTTTAGCTGTAAAACGCGATCGATAACTTATCTTCGAAGCCGGTTCATCGGTTACGTTTTGGAGCGACTTGCTCAGCAAAAACGATTAGCTCTGTGAAGCGTTTGTCATTGTAATGTGCCGCACCGCTTTTTTTTTTTTTTTTTTTTTTTTTTTTTTTTTTTTTTTTTTTTTTTGGTATAAGCCTTCTGTGGAGGCATAGCAAGTTTACCTCAAAGCACGTTATCGTTGTGGATAGCACTGTCATATGCGGAAAATTCTTCACGGTTTCCATTGTTGATACAGCTACAGAACTATTTTAGACGCGTGAAAAGGATTTCGTTATACTCGCGTGAACTAAAGGTGTCACTCGGTCACAGAGCATGTTTCTTTCTGCGTTTCATTAACGCGGCAGCTAACGAAAGGATGACTTCGACTATTCCTTTCCTGGTTGTATGCGGCTGCGATGACACAAGTATATCAGGCAGGGCTGTTCTGGCTGCGGTGCGCTTCACGAGATTTTCACGTCTGTCGGAATTCACAGAATAACAGCACCCGGGAAACTTGCGGAGTCTGTTTACATGTTGTGCGCATTTCGCGATCTCGAATTGAGCCTACGAAGGGAGCCGCGGACCTGACAGGAACGCAACCGCATTATCCATAGCATGTAGTTGAAGTATTATCGCAAGCGTATCCCGGATGAAAGTGTCGCCGAGACCGCCCTTGTCGTTTGCATGAATAACTTCCCCAGCACATTAGTTACATGCGAGGATTTACCGTAACGGTTCGTAACTATGCATTTTTACTCCGCGCATTTGCATATCGTACCCAAGAGCCTCTTAAATCGCTGAACTGGGTCGGTCGTTCTAGCATCAGTTGACAAATTAAAACGTACACGTGCGCACTAAAGTGCCGCAACGGCGACGACATTTCGCAAAATGAATCGCTTTCGCGCCGTGAATATACCTAACGCCTAAAGTCTTCATGAGGTTTTCAGAGCTAGAGCTCCAGGTCAACATGGCTCATATGTTCATTTCAAAGTCGCCCGTACAGCTACTGCAACTTCCTCTGCTGCAGGCCGCAGCCACCGCCTGTATACAAGCGAGAGGCGCCCCGACGCGCTGTGCTCGGAGGCAGCTTTTGCACCTGCTGCGCCAGTTGTCACGTGATCATAGAGGGCGGTAGGGAGCTTAGGCTGGCACGGCTGGGCGGAGCCAACGCGCCGAGACGTCGCTACAAGGGCCCCCCAGTATGTCGACGGCGCCTACCGCTGTTTACAAACATGGAATAGGTCTATACAAGTATATACTATACAAGTCTATACCATACAAGTTTATGCTCCGCTCTGCGAGCGTACACGGCTGGACGAGTGATTAGGACACTCACACTCGGATCATGGGTTCGTACCTCGCCTCGGTAAAAAAAAAAACTTAACGCGCACGCTGCGAATTTTTATTGTTCAACAACGCACAGGAGAAATCTCCCACCGGCACCACCTTGGAGGTCAAGATCCATTGCCATATATACGGGGTGGCCAGTGAACGGTTGTGCAGCGCGAGCAGTCGGTTTTTTCAACCAAGAAACTCGCTAGCAGACGCTGCCTGTGTCGGCGTCGCGAGGCGAGAGAGGGGGGAGAGCGTAGGAGGAGAGAGAGGGGGGGCGCGCATGCGCATTGGGAGTGTGGACGCTGCGGGCAGAGATGCCTAGAGAAGAGAGGGGGGGGGAGCGTAGGAGAGGAGAGAGAGGTGGGACGCGCATGCGCAGTGGGAGTGTGGACGCCGCGGGCAGGGATGCCTAGAGGAGAGAGGGGGGGGAGCGTAGCAGGGGAGAGAGGAGGGGAGGCGCAGTGGGGGTGTGGTTGCCGCGGGGAGGGGATGCCTAGAGGAGAGAGAGGGAGAGAGGAGGTTTTTTAATTTTTTTTAAAGGGTTTGCGCACGCGCAGTAAGGGTGGTCACGCCGCACACCACCACCACCGGATTAAGCTTCGCCATAAGATGCTTCACATCTAACACCTGCCGGCGCTCACCTCCTCAACCTACCCTCCTCCTCCTCCTCCGCGGACAGCGCCAACGCCGCACGACGCCGGATGCCTGACATAGCCCGACTATGAAATGCATTCGCATTTAATATTGCGATAGCAATTATATGGACACTCTCGGCTGATTTTAGGGCCGAAGCTCCTTAGGGCCTAGCCTTGCCGTCGTCCGCGTCCGCCACGGGGAGATTCATGGATGTGAGACACACACACACACAAAAGGTTTCGCAATAGACTAATATCAATCGTAATTGTGACGGAACAATATAAAACACCTACAAGCACAAACCCTTTTACTAGTCGGTGATTTAAACGTAGACATTATGGACCTTAGGACCTCGCTTTGTCGTCGAAGCTCACTGTCCGCTTTCATGGTGGTTAGAAATCCATTGCTATAGTCGAAACAAGTGTGAACGGGAATAAAAAAAAGTTTACAATAAGTGAACAACAAATAAAATTGTGAGGGATCTATATAAAACACCTACAAGCACGAACCCTTTATACTAGTCGGCGGTTTCAACGTAGACATTATGGACCTTAGGTACCTGGCTTTGTCGTCGACTCTTTATGTCACTTTATGTCATTTTATGTCACTCAGTTTACTACATTATTTGGGGAACACTCGGGTAACGTACGGCTACTCACCCATACGATACCCAGAGCTTCGCCCACTCGTCATAATTCACTTCGATGAGATGCGGTGATTTTATGTTAGTGTGTGTGCTTTCTTGTGCTCTTTTTTATTAGCACTCATATTTTCACTTCAGGAGCCTTTTTGCAGGCGCCTGTTCAGTATAAAATATAAATCGATAACATCGCTCCATAAGCACTGGAACACTACCGTGGCAGCTGCTTAGATGTTGGTGCACCTTCAATAATTCAACATCGTCGAAATTCAGCAGGGGTCACCCGCTAGGCGTGCTAGCTAATTATAACATCCCTGTGGCAAGTGAAACTCCAGCGATCATCATCATCAGCATTATTATTATTATTATTATTATTATTATTAATTATTATTATTATTATTATTATTATTATTATTATTATTATTATTATTGTCCGCTAAATTTTAAGTGCATACATCCGGCATATACCCATGAACCGTAAGCTGTCGAATTCCTCTGGAATGTGTTTCCATGTGTTTCCACATTGGCAGGAAAGCTGCAGAGTAAAATAGACTAGTTACTGTTTCAACAGATATGAGCTAAAAATGTGTAAGCTGTACGCGCCTGGACTCAATCACGGCTGGCCATTTTTTCGCCGTGGCTAAATCACCTGATAATGTGCGCCGACTTTTGCATCTGGAAACCAGAGCGCGCACAGTGGACTTGTTTTATAGCGAGTTCCCACATTACCTCGTACAGTTGTCTACATTAGCAATGAAGCTGTGTTGGGCAGTTCTTACGTGGTTTGAGACAGCTTAGCGTTTTCTCGTATTAGAGCACAACGCAGTGTAAATCGTTCAAAGTAGTGTAAATCGTTTTGTAACCACACATCCTGTAAAGTTGAAGATCGGTGTTGGGAATAGATATCAGGACGGCTGAACTCTCCCCCATAGTAGAGAACGGGCTACTCACTACACATTGTTCTAAACGCGATATTATTATCTAAAGGGATCCTGAACCGCTTTTCCAATTAAGCATCGAATGACTTCAGCATCAGAGTTTACTGCCCCATGAATCGATCGACGAAAACATCCCTCCAGTCCGCCAAGAATGAGCAACGTTGCAGAGGTTTGTCGAAAGCCCAAAGCGCTCACTCCCTCTTCTTTCGTCCCGACGAGCACGCTGGAAGCTGCGCAGAGACGGACGACTTGGGACAAAGAAGCTACTTTAGCAGGCGTCATGGCCTTGAGCGCGCGCGATAAAACGCGACCGTTCTTTTCCGTTGTACACAGCGTTTCATACATCAGGTGCAACGCCGCGGAGGCTATGCAAGAAGTTTGGCCAGGAAGATGTAGGAGCACGCACCTCTCCGGCTATGCTTTCGCCGTTGAAAACGCTCGCGCGGGGCGAGCATGAGCCCGCGCGTAATGCATCGCAAGGGCTGCACACACGCGCGCGCGCGCACACACATACACGCACACACACACACATACACGCGCACGCACACAACACACGAACACATACACACAAATGCCTATCTACTATCTATCTACATACACACAAATTCTATCTACGTATCTATCTATCTATCTAGCCGCCTACGTCTGGGTGCTCTCGTGATCGCCTCCTTAACTTGCGGTATACCAAAATTTGTGTGGGAGGGTAAGAGGTACTGACGAATATGCCTGGCTGGTCATGACATGAATAACGTGAAAATCCTGCTGTATACGTCGTCAAACCCTTTCCTGCAGACACGTGTGGCACATACCCGTATACCACGGGCCGCGGTATGCGGGTATGCGCCACAGGTGTTTGACAATTTATATCTACCCAAGAACGGCGAGAACAGACATTAGTAATTTAAAGGCGACAGCATTAAGAAAAACTGACGTCGGCATCGTTGACCCGACGAATGCAAATAATAAATACCAGGGTCCCAGCAGGAATCGAACCCAAGCAATCTGCGTGGCAATCAAGTATTCTACCACAAGGCCATCGCCAGGTCTTGGAACTGCTTTTTAAAAGGAACCTATGCAGGCGTAATGTTGGTGAAACATAAATTGTGGTTGCAGTGCTGGTTATCTAATTTGATAAACATTACATATGTACTCTTATGAAGCAGGCGTCATGTCGGGTTAACGTCAATTGCATACTTAAGCGCCATCCACTGTAGTTGGTGCACGAAGCACTATCCACGGCTACCATCCTCGCAAGCACAAGTGCTACATATCAGCTTACCGCTTCTGATGTTGGTAATACCCATGTTTCTGTTGCGTACAACATTGGCATATATATATATATATATATATATATAGTGTCATTTCGTAACGTTTCTCGCAATAAAAAAATTACAACCCAGTCACCTTGCCACCGCATGCTTCGCATAACATCGATTCCCATAGTACTTCGGATCTGCCAAATTTGTTGTCCCACAGCAATAATCGTCATCTATCTTGCGTTGATTTCCTTCCATTATCGCCGCATGACCGGCGCTTTCAGGCCACGAACGGCATGCACGCTATCAGCGTGGCTTATCGCTCTTGGTAGGAAAGTGGCCAGCGCCGAGTTTTCAAGAAAGGAAGCGCTATAGCAAGCCAGATCACGATTATTGTTGTGGGACAAAAAGACACCCTTTTTTATTCGATCTTTTTTTAGAGTGACTATCTAACTGCCAGCCTCTAATCTCACGCAGTTTTTCTATTCTGTTCCTTATATCTGTGTTTTCTTCAATAAACTTTCAGTTGCTAGTCTCCGCTTGTGTGTGTGTCTTCCTGGTCGCAGTTTATTTCGCGCACTTCTTCGTAGTTATGCATCATCTAGACAACTGCCAAGGAAGTTTCTGCGTGGAGTTTTTTTATGAGCTAATGAGCCTGTCGTTAGAAAAAAAAAACTTGATCGATTGAGGTCAACGTGTATCCCACTAGGGGGAGATGCATACAGCTGTCTCTTTATCTAAGGCTGGTATTAAACACGTGTTTGAAAGAAAGGATGAAAGATCGAGAGCACCACGTCCGGTGGGTGTTACTCCGCCTACTCCCATTGGATGCTTCAATTCATGAAGTTAGGTCACGTGAGCAGTGTGTGCACGAACGCTACCACCTGTTCCCGGTGCACTGGGCACCACACCGCGGACACGTGCCAGGCCACGATACTCAGTTGTTCAAATTGCAACAGGCCTCATGATGCCTCTTCGAAGGATTGCCGTGTTATTCGAAGAGAGATAGCAATACTGAAGAAAAGGGCTAGAGATGACATCTCACACCGAGAAGCGGCTGCATCTATTACGCGACGACGGTCCCGTCGCCGGCGCTGCACCAAAGCCTTCAAAGCCTCGTTGCCTCGCGAACCACGTCCAAAACCCCCTCCACCTCCTCCACTCAGGCCAAGCTCTGTCGGGTCTATGGACAAAGACGCGTCTGCTAGCAATGGAGCTGCCGCTTCGTTCCTACCACCCAGTCCAAACGCAGCCGTGTCTAAAGCCAGTGACGCTACTACCAGCAGTGCAGTTGACGCTTGGCCCGAACTCTCAAAGCTGCATGCACCTGATGAGCGACAACAGACTTCGACAGTGAAGGACACTTCATCGGTACCTCATAAGCTGACGGACGAAGACAGACAAGTTATCGGCATGGTCAGCACCCTAGTGAGTGCTATTCGCGTGCTGCTGAGCAAGATGCAGACACCGATAGCTCGAAGCGTGTTGCAACTGCTCGACATCATCACTCCACTTCTCGCAAGCCTTCAGACATCTGTTGCTTGACAACACTACCAGCACCACCATGGCTTCACCATCGACAAGATTTTGGATGCACGGACCCGCGCATACAAGTTGCGTAAGGCAACGAATGCGCTGCTCTGATTTACGCCCCGGGACTGACGCACCATCTGTGATGTTAAGCTCAGAACTGCCGTTACTTCGACGGCAACAGTGACTTCTCTCTCCTCCTCTCTCTAACTTTTATTCCCTTTACCCCCTTCCCCAGTGCAGGGTAGCCTACCGGGCTCAGCCATGGTTAACCTCCCTGCCTTTCTTTTATTTTATTCTCTCTTTTTCAATTCATGACCTCAGCACCGGCAGCGCCGCACGCCCCTTCAATGACGACCCTTGCAGCTGGGAGGGATTCGGAGTACAAGTTTTAACGCGATAGCGTTAAAGAGCTCGTTTCGCAGAAATTCCGGCGTCGGCGTCGGCGTCGTTGGTTGTGAGCGAAAAATCATCATCTTGTCCGTGACCGAAAAATCGAGAAAGATGCAAATAAAATAAATAATAAAAATTTTCCGGGTCCGAGTGAGGATCGAACCCAGGACGTTTGCGTGGCAAGCAGGTGTTCTACCACAAAGCCACGCCTATGCTTGTAAATACACTTAAAATAACTTCCTCTGCTTGGAAATGCAGTGAAAATAACTTTAATGCTTTACAAACACACGCGTCCTGTATACAGGCGTCACAATAAAACATGTAATATCGCAGTAATTTTGCGTGGTACAAGCGTACATTGCCATCGGGCGTCAGAACATGTGAATATCATAATCACATCATGTTTCAAAGCCGGCCACTCATTACAAAAGGCACACACGTTACTGCGCGTGTTCCCTTAAGATCACGTAGTGGGTGCATAGCCAGTTCCAAAACATTTCCCGCTCACAATTGCTCGTGGTTTAAAGCATGCTACCCAGTACATAGTATGCACTAAGTGATTGAAGTACGCACTAGGGACAGGATATCGCTATCGCGTTCAACTCTTGAAGGCGAAGCTTAAGGGTCCCCCCAATTTTCATACGTCTACCTAGAGCCTCAGCAACGCGGTTATAAGTAATGGCGAGTGATTAGCCGTGGATGTGGTGCCCGGCCGAGCGCCGCAGTTGATCGTCAAGTCGATAATGCGCAGGCGAGCGAAACAAATAAAAGGCATGCACCTCAATTTGCCGTGGCTTATCGGGACCGGCCACGCAACGATGAGCATGTCGCAATAAACGTCACTCGCCCCTGAAAAAGTCTGCTCCTTATCGCATGAACCACGCAAAACAGGAGACAAATGCAAAGTACACATTCAGGGACGTGCATGGTTACACGAGAGTTGTAAAAGGGAAACTGTAGTTACGTCACACGTGCTTCACGTCCGCTGCTTCTTTGTACAGCGACGTAAACGCAGCATCGTGCTACTTTCAGATCAGTCAGTTTTGAAAACGTTAACAGTTTCATCACTGCAGAAAATAGCTAATTCGTATGGACGGGAATACTAATTGACACAATGAAAACACCAACTCAAAGGGCATGCTCACCGTAGTTGTTTAAGGAGCCGGAAAAAACTTGCGGGAGCTGTCCTGGAAGTATCCCAGCAACAAAGCACGATGCACGAACAGCACGAGTCGTAGAACATCGCGCCGTACAAGCACACAATGAGCGAGCCCCATGTAACACGACGACGACCAACGCACGCTTCACCAACGGTAGACACAAAGCTTTGTAAAGGCCTGACCACACATACCCGTTGCAGCGCGTCATCGCGTGGCTTTTTGACGCGGCGCCGCCGCCCTCTCCCTATGGAGAGAGAGGGCGCGTGGCTACGCGAAGCTGCGCGCCCTCTCTCTCCATAGGGGAGAGGGCGAAGCGCCGCGTCAAAAAGAGTCGCGCTGACGCGCTGCAACGGTTACGTGTGGTCAGGCCATCACAGATTTCAATGAAGGCGGCGGACGCGGCGTCAGAAAGCGCGCCGCCCGCCGGAGAAGGGGTTGTAGAGAGCTGGGTGGGGAGGTAGAGGACGCAGATTTGAACTTCCCGCCCAGTTGTTGGGTGTCGTCCCGATTTCCTGTGTGTTTTTGCGTCAGCCTGACTATGTACTCGACTATCAAGGAGCGGTAAGTTGGCACAGAAACTTAATACGCAGCAGCATTCCTCATGACGGTAAATGAAGCCACCAGATGTGACTGCTACCCCATCTATCCCTTATCGAATAACCTCCACAATGGCCCGGGACACAAACGCACCTGACTTCTTTTAAAGTCTTCTCCAGCCGTTAACAAATCGACTGATAGTTAATAAAAAGAATGACGCATTGAACGCAGCGTAGTGGCTCTAACCGAAACAATATGTAGAGTAATCTCACAAGCTTGAGACGACGTCATTCGTAGAGGTACTGAGCGCAAACACATGGCGAGGGACGAGAGAACAAAGATGTAGCGTTCTCTCGACTAAAATTACAACATTATCAGGGCGTCGTAAGTACCCCTCGTCCTCTTTTCCTCAAACAAATATTATATGTTGGTGTCGAGGTCGAATAGAGTCGGCACCTAGCGGCGAGCGAGCGACCCCCCCCCCCCCCCCCCCCGTGGTGTGGATGGCTCCTTGCGTCGTCTGCTATAGCCACAACGTGTCCGCATGTGTGCGGACGTCATGCACGTCCTCAAAGGGCAGCTTACTCCGTTGTTGTAGCCCAGTCTCAAATGCTTGTACGTATCCCTACACAATATACCCAATCATTTCTCCTTCTGCCGTTTATATTCAACCTAATAGGTGAATGCACGCACGTGTAGGTATGGCACTAGGTGTAATCATCGTACCGTACATTCACCCAAATCAATCGAATGTGGGAACCAGTTTGTCGTTCAGGTACATCACAGTGCATCACGTAGTGCTTCACATACCGCAAAGCATAAACTAGCTTCTGCAAAGACTGGTTAGCGGTAAGACCGACCTCAAGTTCTGCACTTCTATAACACTAAGAAAGTAAAAATGCGGATACGTGTTCACGCAAACAGAAAACGAGAGTGCACAAAGTTCTGCTTCAGCTTATTACAAAGAAATACAGGCTTTTTTAAAGCAGTCACTTGAGCGAAAACTAAACACTTACTTAGTTTAGTAACGCAACACCATAGCTATCGTAGTACAGTCGGAACACGAGCTAAACACGTACAAATAAAACAAGAAAAAACATCGTGGACAGTGCGAAAACACATGACTATCGCCGCAGGCCAGCACCGAATTCAATGGCAGATTGCGCTTATCGCACACGTAATAGGAACGTTAGGCCAGTTTGCTGCATTAATGTGCCAATAGAGCAGGGGTCTCAAACACGCGGCCCGCGGGCCGCATGCTGCCCGCGAGGCTCTCGGTTGCGGCCCGCGGCCCTCCCATGACTGTCTTCGCCCCACTTTTTTAAAATTTTCTGATCTAGTATGTTCGTGAGCCACAGACATGACTGGTCTAAGGCATTGTCTCCGTGAGGCAGCCGATGTGTTCACCTTGTTTTGAAACATAACCGTGAAGCAAAATTATATTTCACAATCGGAGTCCAGATTTCAGTCATTTTGGACGACATATTGTTGGAATCCTGGCACCAAATCTCCTTCACAAATGACCTGAATATGAGATATGGTAAAATTTTCTTTCAAATGGCAGCGTTTGCAGGCAAATTGTACAAATCCCCCCCCCCCCCCCCCCCCATCCCGGCCCTCGCGTGACTAACTTGTGTGAATGCGGCCCGCTGGCTGAGGCTAGTTTGAGACCACTGCAATGGAGGGTGTACATGTCACCATTAGGCTCCAGTCAATGCGCGTTTTTTCGCCGACAATCAAAGTTGCCAGTTTCGCTTATAATAAGGGGACTTGCGATTCTTTTTTCGGCTAGCCGCTCGTTAAACTTTCCAGTCGCTTGTCGCGTTTTTTGTGGGCTTATTTGCATTTTTTACTGCAAATGTAGTTATTTTAGTGGTCATCACGTTCACTAACCGCTTGTTTATCGATGACCTTGAGTTGTTAAGGGCTTAAGTCAAACATACGTTGGAGGAATTAAAAAGAAAACACATTCATCATGCATTTGCAAACGTCCACTCCACCGAATGTAGACTACCCTGGAGACAGTGTTAAAAAGTAAATATGTGCTTTCGGTCTAATTAGCACATTTTCGCTGTGCAAAATAATTAAGGTGATTTTTTTTCAGCTCTTTGTACTTGAGCGACATGTTCTATAAGTAAAATATTTTCAAGAATGAAATAATTCATTAATTTCCCGCTTCTTTTGGGATTCTTCGCGAAAGTCGCGCCACTTTTTTCGGCTTCTTTTGTGGTGATATTTCGCTTGTTAGCTCGGTAGCATCTGGCAACACTGTCGACAATCGACTCAAACCAGTCAGAGCTAAGCGCCGCCGTGTACATTTGGACACGTGCCACCGACCGCCTATCCACACTAGCGCGGCGACGGTGCTGCCACTTGTAGCCCCATAGGTGTGCGCACGAGGGGGCGGCCCCCCCCTCTGGTCACCTAAGAAGTGGGGGGGGGGGGGGGGCGCAAAGTCTGCCCCATACATTGACTTAATAGGGAGGGGGGGAGGGCTGCGACGAATCTTCGCCCCCCCCCCCCCCTCCTGAAATTAGGTGCCTTTTTCCTCTTTTTTCCTAACCACAACCACCACCACCACCGTCAGTGATGAAACCGTGCCTATCATTTCATTGCTAAAGCTTTCCTCAGCTCCACCTTGCATTGGCCTTTACGACGTTAAAAGGCCCCTAAGACATCCAGGGGCCGACATTTTAATTGTGGTGTTGCAGTTGGGCGTGCGTACCTGCGAGCAGGCAGGTTCTTTTCTATAGCCGGTGACACCATAAGAATAAACATAGGCTCCGCCCACGAGGCCGCACTGTCCTTATTTTTCATGCTTCCGCCGTGTTGCTACTTCACGTTGCGGAAACGACGGAACGCGATAAAGCGTTGCAAAACACTCCGAGCTGCTGCCGCTTCGGTGCACGTCAAACGCGGCACAATCAAACTGTATCGAAAGACCACCGACGAGGATGGTGCTGTGTGCGTGTGGATAAGAGTTGAATTTTTTATTGGTTCGTCTTAACCATTACGTCATAGCAAAGGACAGCTCTAGTTGGACGCGCATAACACAAATGGATAGTGGTGCACTTTACTTTTTTTAAAGACGATAGTCTTTCTTGGGATGCTTGAACGCAAAAATTTTGGTCTGTGTTTAGAATAAGTTTATTTCATCGAAGTACGTAGACACTTGAAAACGGTGTCTGCCTGTCTATCTGTCTGTCCGTGACCCGATTCAGCTAGCTACAGGGCCAAAGTTTACCTAATTTGTGAACGCCCAGTCATCTTGAACTGGTATTTGCTTTCATACTTGGGAACATATTCGTTTAAAAAGCAAATACTACGCATACCTGAGGCGCAACATTAATATATTAGTGTTAGGTAGTGTGTTCTTTTATTAAAAATACATAGGTACGCAATTCTAAAGACACTAGTGTTTCATCAATGCCAGCCAGATGCAGCCAATTCAACGTAGAGTAGGCGCTGTCTGAGGCAAGGCAAAACATAATAGTACGGCCGGCACAAGACTACCGTCTTTCGTCGACATTTGCAGCGAAGCACGCAGATACGCGGCCAATTTATTCTTAGCTTGTCACCGACTATACATGAGCTGTTAAGCTTTTCGTTATGCCGTTTCGCGTGGACAGAAAATGAGCAGACACTCGCTATCTTCGTCCTCTTCTTCATGTTCTCTTTCGCTCCCAGATCACGTAGCGTCGATCTTCCCGGCGCGGGATGCGATGACCCTGGTGGGCCAGAGAACGAGTACCGAGAGAGGGAGAGATAAAGAAAAGGAGGTGAATTCTTCGCGAAAAGAAATTCCCCGCGAGGCGGGATTCGAACCCGCCTACCCACTGTCCGAAGGCGAATGTTATATAATTGATCGGCGTGGTTCAAGTCAGTTAAAGCCACGCATAATATCTCAGCTGGCTCTCCAACCACACATGTGATCAGAGCATAAACGACTAAAAGTAGTACGTACTCTATCGTGGTGAGCTGTAAGGTGTATTGGCAAACTATAAATAAATAACATTTTTGTACTGTCATACAGCGTTCCTGAATTGAACAAACACATAGAAGCTCCACTACTGTGAATCTGGAGGAATTGCGTAGCACGGGTACCCAGCGATTCCCGTTTGTAGAGTTCCCCTTGCTCCGTTTACCGATGACGCCGATGAGTGAGGTAAGCGTGCAGGGTTTTCCCGGCACGAGTAGAATCTTGTTAGGGAGATTCACAAAATCGGTGCATGACATGTGCGCTACTTTTTCCTGCGCCTTATCGACTTCTTCCTTGTTACGGCAGTTGAAATACGCGTCGTCTGCAGCGAGTTCCATCAGGTTGTTCACCGATCCTATGTATCGATGCAGCGCTGGCGAAGCATAGGTGGAGGGGCATTCGCTAGGTCGTCGAGCCGGTGGCGCCCTCTCATGCACGGCCACGGAGTTAGCCGCAGGTTTCCGCAACTTGTTTAGCAATTTTTAGTTAATTATTGCTTGGGTATTTCTGCAAATTGTATTATTTTAGATGTTGGTTGTTAAGTTTGACCCGGCTTTGAGCAGTGCTAGCCTTGCTAGGGCCCCATTGAGCGTAATACAGTGAGCGTGGTCACGCCACGTGAGATGCATGGATGCATGACAAGTCAGGTCCCTAAAGTGCTCTGCACTTAAAAACTCTGAACGACTTAAATTGAGAATTTGCTCTGGCGGAGCTTCGGTCAGCTGTGTCAATCCGCAGTCGGCACGGTGACTGCAAATGGAGCCAGTCAACATAAAAACAGACCAAGCATTCTTTATCTTATAACCTACCCACTTACACCGGACGCGCTTGCTATTCATTCCATTCTGCATTTGCTGAAATGGGACAAATGAACTATCGGTTGCAAATAAAGATAATGCATTGTAAATAGCGCGAGGGTATTAATCGAAACAATCTGCCGAAATAATATCGTGAGCCCTAGATGACATATGCAGGTCTGCGATCCGCATGAAGACGTGCTATGTATTCAAGCGACTGCATCGAGATTGCGAAGAGCTTCTATGAGAGAGAGCGATATATCGGTTTTGTGCAGTTCAATTACTTGGATAGCGCAACCATTGATGACCGGTAATGTGATAGTGAAGAGGAACAGAAAGATTCCATATATGATGGATACCTTTTCACATGGGCGTACTTCACTGCCATTACTGATGCGTGTGATTTAGTGAAGCATATTGGACGACTTTTTCTAAAAGGACACCTCACGAGGTAACACAAGAAATTGTATTAAGGCGAAAGCTGGCCGTTAATGTCTCATGCTCACGTCCGTCCGTCCGTGTCCGCCCACCCGTGTTCGTCCGTCCGTCCATCCGTTCTTCCCTCCGTCTGAGCCCTGGCACGGCGCCAGCTGGCCGCCAGGGTGCGCAAACGGACGCCGGTCGCGTCGGACTATACAGCGCTCGCGCTTCGCTTGCGTAGCGTCGATGTGCTCAGCGCTTCCAATCATGCAAGGAGGGAGACGCGCGCATCGCGCTCCCTTCTGACCGACCCCGTCTCAATGGACACAGGCGTTCGCCGAACACACAGGAATTTACAAAGTGTCCGTCAATTTAAGCGCTGGAACGCGGATGGCGTTTGCACTATGCGCAAAATGGGGGGAGACGCTGCGAGCGCGCGACGAAGCAAGACGTGCGGCGCATCGGCTCCGTCGATTTTCGGCTGGAGCCACGGTTCAATCTTCTGAACTCCGCCAAGACCGACGTCAGTCGACGCAGCAAACCATCTGGACCACGGAGGCACCAAGTTTCACCAGGTGGATCCAGTTTTCAAGATTTTACGGCCGATGTACACTCGACCACGGGAGCGACGCCGTTACGCCTAACGGCGACGCCGGAGCCCGGCGGCGTGGAACGCCGACGGCGTGGAACCGGTCTACCGAGGTAACATGGCGGCTACCGCGTCTTACCTGAGGGCTTACGATCCCGAAGGCATGGCCTGGACTACTGTTTCAACTTCTCAAGACGACAATTCCGCTGTCCCGAATTTTCGGCATCAATCGCTGAATGCAGCGGTCGCGCGTCGCGCGTCCGTTCAAGCCAAGACAGCGGCGTCCAACGCCGTCCCGGCCTCCGGAACACCGGCCGGCAAGACGCAGCCTCCTGCATCGCGCGCTGCAGGAGGCAAAGGCAAGGCCCTTACCAACTGGAAGCCTCGCCCATTCCCAAGACCAGGCCCGGACGACTTCGTGGTCGTGCTCAAGCCACGCGAACCTATGTCGCTACACCAAGCCTTCTCGGAGAACCGCTACGGAGCTGCCTTTACGGCCTACCTCGGGCCCGAGGTGGCAAAGTCTGTCACGGTTCTGCCGTCTCGTGAACAAAACCTCGTGCTGATCCACACCCCGAATCCGGCGGCGGCAGATCGGCTTCTCGGGGAATTTTCTATTAAGACCGAGCGTGGGGTGGTTCCGCTCCATGGATACCTTCGACAAGACGGAGGCGATGTGTGCCACGGCGTCATCGTCGTTAGCAACTCGGACACCACTGAATCGCTTCGAGAGCAGGTGCAGTGGAGAGCTGGCACCATCGTTGAGGTGAGGAAATTTGGCTCCTCGAACAAGGCACGGATCACCTTCGCCGGGAAAGTGAAACCGCGTTTTGTGCACTATGAGAACATGCTTATCCCAGTGCAAAACTATTATCGAACAATTCCAGCCTGCGGCCTGTGCGGTTCCGTCGGTCACCGAGCGGATGCCTGTCCCAACACGCAGCCCAACACGTGCGGACTCTGCGGTCAAGAAGCCCCGCTTGTGGAGGGGGTGCGGGCCCCTCACGAGTGTGTTCCGCGGTGTTCCGTTTGTAGTGGTGGACACGCAACAAACTCGAGGGAGTGTTCGGCAAAATTTCGTACACCCAAGATGCTCGCCCTGAAGGGTGGGACAAAAAAGAAATCGGCAGCCAAGAAGAAGAACCGCCATCTTGGACTCCCCGGTGAGTCACCGAAGTGGGACGACAGCAACACCGACAAGCCGGCGCCATCTACCGGAGGCGTCGGGAAGCGGCCGCCGACGCAGCCGCTACCACAAGGCGACGCAGGAAAAATGTCGACGACGCCACCACGCGGCGAGGCCAGGGCCTGGGCCAACGCTGCGAAACACGGAACGCAGGTGAGCGGTACGGGCAGGGCTGCCCCATGCTCCCTCCCCGCGGCACGCAGTGCTGGAGCAAACCAAGATAGCAGCTCTCGAGGGCAAAATTGAGATTCTGCTAAAAAAAATCGCCTTCCTAGAATCGCAATCAAAACAGCTTACCACTCCCCCCTCACCCCCCGCAACTGAGGCTATGGAGAGTGAGCCCGCGTCACCGAATGCAGCACTGAGCGCGGAAGCTGCACTTGAGGCCCGTCTAGAGGCCCGCATTGACGCACGTCTTAATGCCTTAGAAAATCAAATTTCCGCGGCAATCACCTCCGCTATCGCCAAAATGACCGAAACGATTCCCGCAATCGTCGCCCAGCACATAGCACAATCGTCGCGTAGCGTCCGACGAACCGGCGGTCTCATTAAAGACGTGTCCGGCCGCTATCCGAAAACGTCGCGTCGCGCCATAGAAAATGAAGTAGACGACGACGACAGCTGCTCGCTCTCAGGAATTGAGGACGCCCCCCCTCGCCGCGAGTGCTGGCTCGGCAGCTGCGTCCCTACAGCCGCTTCTTCACTTCAGTGACCATGGCGGGCAACCCTCAAGTTAGACGCTTTCCATATTACAATTCGGCCACCCCCCATTCAAATTACTCAATGGAACTGCCGGGGATTCCGTTCCCGCGCCAAGCGGGCACACCTCCGGCTTTTCCTCTCAAAAACTCACTTCACTTCCCGCCGTGGTTGCTCTCCAGGAGCCAGGGAGCGGCGCCAGTCTTACAAATTATTCCACGTTCCAGCAGGATCCTTCTTCCTGTATATTCGTGCACAAAAATTATACAGCCAACCAAGTTGATCTGGAACTCAATGTTGAATATTCCTACGTGATGGTCACCCTCCTTCCGCTTAAGAAACAAAATGCACCATTACACATACTCAACATCTATTGTTCTCCCAAGCTTAAAGATGTGTCTTTCGCAGCTCTCTTCAGTCGCGCCCTGAAGGCTGCGGGCAGGGATCCCCTGGTGATCGTGGGTGATTTCAACGCTCACAGCACACTCTGGGGGTACGTGCGTGATGAGAAGCGCGGGCGCAAGCTAGCGGAACTTGCGTCCACGCTGGGCCTCACTCTTCACACTGACCCTGCACATCCAACGCGGGTGGGTAACTCCGTGACTCGGGACACGTGTCCGGACCTTACCTTCACCAAAAACATTAGACACGCAGACTGGGCCAACACCGAGGAAACCCTCGGCAGTGACCACTGCTTACTCAACACCACCGTCACAACCAAACCATTGGCAAGACCCCACGCCCAAGCCCGCCTACCCGATTGGACAAAGTTCCGGAAAAACTACACTAATTTGGCCCCTATCCACGAAGCAGGTTACCACGCGTGGTCACAAGAATTGGTTACACAGCTTCGTTCGACGGAAACTCAAGTTCAACTCTCTGAGGCTACGCCTGCGGTGGACAACCACCTCCTGCACCTCTGGGAGGCGCGGCACAGCCTCGTCCGCAGATGGCGCCGCCAAAAACACAATCGGAAGCTCAAAATTCGCATTGCCGAGCTCACCCAACGAGCGGCAGAGTACGCGGCCCAGCTCGCTGACTCGAATTGGGTGGACCGATGCAACACGGCTGCTAGACAAATGTCCAGCCGGAACACTTGGCGTCTCTTTCGCGCCTTGATTGACCCGACCCAAACCAGAGCCGAGACACAAAAACATCTCCAACGGGCTATCCATGCCTTCGACGGAGACACCTCAAAATTAGCATGCAAACTACGCGATCAATACCTCTGTGTCCAACATGACACCCAAGGGCCAGCGTTCTCGTATGCAGGTTCCGAGAACGCGGAGCTGGATCAACCGTTCCGGCTCCATGACCTGAAGGCGGCCCTGACTAAAATGAAGCGAGGAACGGCGCCGGGGAGAGACAAAATAACTGTTAAATTACTTGCCAACCTTCCCGACTTGGCCTACGACGCACTCCTCGCGTACATAAACTCAATTTGGCTTGGTGGGACACCCCTCCCAATTGAATGGAAGACTGCCCTGGTCACTTTCATTCCGAAAGCCGGCAAAGCCATAAACACGGACAACCTTCGCCCCATCTCCCTCACGTCTTGTGCGGGAAAGCTGATGGAGACTATGGTGCGAGATAGGCTGTCCGAGTTTTTGGAAAACCAACACGTATTTGCAGACACCATGTTTGGGTTCCGCCCGCACCGGTCCGCACAGGATGTCCTGCTTCAATTAGACCGCGAAATTCTAAATCCCGTCGAATACCCCCCTCAATGACAAGGCAGTACTCGCCCTCGATTTGAAGGGGGCTTTCGACAACGTTACACATGACATCATACTGACGCACCTTTCCCAAACCAACTGTGGACACAACACGTTTCAATATATTAGACAATTCCTCTCTGAACGACAGTCATATATCCGGATACAAGATGAAGAACACGGCCCCCTACCAATTAGGCACGAGAGGTACCCCACAGGGCGCGGTCCTCTCACCCCTACTGTTTAATCTGGCCATGATGAAACTACCGGCTCAGCTGGAGAATGTTGCAGGCATACAGCACGCGCTGTATGCCGACGACATTACCATCTGGGCTAAATACGGATCGGTAGGAGACATAGAAGCCAACCTGCAGCAAGCGGCGGAGATCGTGGACGCCTACGCCCGCCGCTGCGGCCTTCAATGCTCCCCCGACCAAATCGGAATTTGTGCACATCCGCCCCTCGCCAAAGTGCACTACCAAAATTCAACTGTCCTTAGAAAGCGGACCCATCCCAGAACACGATGAGATCAGAGTACTGGGTCTGTTTATTCATAAACACCGCCGAGTCGATACAACATTGGCCAAACTGCGTAAGGTGGGGGGACCAGGTGGGCCGTATGGTCCGCCGGGTTTCCAACAAGCGCGGGGGGTTACGTTGCAAAGACGCCTTGCGGCTGGCGCATGCATTCGTAACCAGTCGAGTCCTCTACTCGACTCCTTACCTCCACCTGCGCAAGTCTGACGAGAACGCCCTCGAGGTGATTCTCAGGAAGATGTACAAGCGTGCCCTCGATCTCCCGATTACCACGTCCAACCAGCGCCTTATGGGCCTGGGGATGGTAAACACCTTCACAGAGCTCCGGGAGGCACACTTGACCAACCAATACACGAGACTTTCAAAGACTACGTCGGGTCGCCGCCTATTAGCCCGACTACACATCCACCACCCAACAGAGACGGAAGAGCGCGTACGCATCCCAGAAGTCTGGAGATACGCCCTGCACGTGCGCCCTCTTCCGGCCAACATGACACGTGACGACCACAGTGGCAGGCGCCTTGCGCGGGCGGAGGCACTGGCCCGCCACTATGGGAACAAACACGGCATCTTTTACGTGGACGCCTCAGGCCCTCACCATGGGGGGTGGTACACGGCTGCAGTCGTCCACCAAAACGTCGCGGTGAATGGCATCACATTCAGAGCACAGAACATAACACATGCGGAGGAAGTCGCCATCGCGCTAGCTGCCGCAGACGGGAACTCGCGCGTCATCATTACCGACTCGAGAGGGGCCTGCAGAAATATTCAACACGGGTACGTCCCTCACCTGGCGTATCGCATTTTACAAAGCAGCAATTACGTCGGGGCCCCCGCGTCCCGCATGATCATATGGGCTCCAGCACATATGGGCCTCGAAGGCAATGAAACGGCAGACGCCGCTGCCCGCGCGCTCACTCTCCGGGTAACGCCTTCAGACCCTTCCGAAATGGATCCCGAACCTAATCCGGCCTTAACGTTTCGAGAAATTACTGAATTCTACCGATTCGGCCACACAATTTATCCTAAACCCTGTAAGGGCCTTACAAAGGCAGAGGAACACTTACTCCTCCGCCTTTACACCAAAACACTGCTGTGCCCGGCAGTTTTAAAATATTTCGATCCTGCCTGTACAGGAAAGTGCCCGCACTGTGCGGAGAAGTCTTCGGACATCTTCCACATGGTGTGGGCATGCCAGTCAACCCCTCGCCTCACCCCAAAACCGAACCCCCACCCGGGAGCACTGGGAGGCAGCCCTGCTCGGCTGTTCCGACCTGGCGAGCCAGAAGGCCCCTGGTCAACCGAGCCCGAGTCGCGTTGGTCGCCAATGGGCTTCTGTAAAGAGGAGCCCACCTAGTGGTTCTGAGGGGTGGCCCGCACCGGGTCATCTCCCACCTACTCCCTGTATATACCTCAAATAAAGTATTTCTCTCTCTCTCTGCGCAAAATGCGAAAAAATACGAACGCATGCGAACGGAGGCAGATTCGTCACGCGTCTCGCTACGATTCGTGGTAAAAAATTAAAAAAGAAAACACACACATATTCTGTTTGTGTGCCATCCCACTGAGAGTATAAAAGAAAAAAAAGACATGTCATAGTCAGTCGAATGGCCACAAGCTTTCGCCGAACACACTTTGGAATGTAAAAACTGTCCCTCCATTTCTTATACAATTGATGTTGTTGCGTGCCCAATGAAGATCATTATTCCACAAGAATTTTTCAAATGGGTTCATTAAGAGCTGAAAAAAAACAACATTTTGAAGCAGCACGATACCATGCTGCACACGAGGAGACGAGCTTGAAAACCCTTGCCTCTCGCCGCGTGTCGCCTTCGCAAGCAAAATCTCTTCCCTGCCCTCTTCCGCATCGGAGCCCGATGATCACATGACGTATACTCATCAACACGTCATGCAGCATACAAGGTCAAGTGGGCATGACATGCCCGAACACGTGAGCGGTGTTGTGTTGTGTCGCGGTTCTCTGTGGTGTACTGCCTCTTTCTGCGGGATGGCCTGGGTGCGCGCAGGTTTGGAGAGGTTGGCACGGATCATGGATCCCTACCGTGACATACCGCGTCGCACCGCTGAAACTGGGGAAGCCTTGCGGGCGAGTGCGAAGCCTTGTGCGCTACGAAGCTTTGGCATCAGACCATGCTGCGCCGGCAACATCGCGTGAGAAAGCATGCCAAGTGCTGATGCCCAGTGCCTAGTTTAGTCGGCCTCCTCAACGCTCCAGCATGCGTTCGACCTTATTATTTTTTTTTAACACGCTCATGCTGCGGCGTGGATGCGTCGCGGGCGTTCTGCGAAAATGAGAGCAAATTTTGGTGTCGCGCTGTGCACACACCGAGCTCCGTGAAATATGTTCGTGTGCGTGAAATATGTTCTTGTATCACAGTCCTTTGATTTACGTCAATTCCTGATTGCGCCTCTGACCTCAGGCACATTATTGGGTTCCCAAAATTAAGTCCAGGAACCATTACACCTTTCCAGAAATCTCGAAGCACCTTCTACCTCTTGTATCCCCACAACGCTCTGTTCTTCATTATGGCAGCATTCCTCTTTCCCTTTGCTGCTGAGGCTTTTTCCTGTACCTCCACGTATCTATCACCCTCATTTACCCATATTCCGAGGTACTTGTATTTGCTTACCCTTGGTATTTCTTGGCCCTGTATTTGCACCGCATGATCTTTGGGATAATTGAATACCATCAATCCACATTTTGTTACACTAAATAATATAGTCCAAGAGCTTCGCCTACCCTTCAGCATATATCCACCAGCCGTTGTATATCATCTCGACTGTCCGCAAAGAAGACAATATCATCCGCATAAAATAAACCTGGAAACTTTTGCTCAGTCATAACGCCGCCTTGTTTGTGTGACGGATTATAACCGATGTTGCTATCTTCTAGCGTTTTTTCCATCCTCACCATTTACAGCATGAATAACCGAGGGGACAACGGACACCCTTGTCTTAGCCCCTTGCTAATATCAACGTTCACTTTCCTACCTATTCCTTCCCATTCTAGGCAAATTGTATTATCTCGGTATATCTACCTCAAAACCTGTACACAGTCGCCGCCTATGCTCACTACATTTCAATATATCCCACAAAACTTCCTGATGAACGTTGTCGTAAGCCACAGTGATGTCAGGAAAATCCATGTACAAGGGCCTGTTTCCTATTTTCGATATTTCTATACACTGAGTGAGAACAAACAGGTTATCGTCTAACCGCCTATCGACTCTAAACCCATTCTCAAGTTCTCACAAAATATCGTTATGTACTGGCCACGTTTCTGTTTTTATTTTTACTGCCTGCATCACCAACCTGTACAGTACCGATGTAATGGTTAGCGGTCTATACGAGTGATTGTTATCCTTTTCTCCCTTCCCTCTATAGATTAGGTTCATTCTACTTTCTCGCTAACTGTCCGGTATTTGCCTGTCCTGTAAGCATTTTTCCCGCCGCAGCGCCATCTAGCGTCAGCAGCGATGTTTCGCCGCCATGTCGGTGTGTGGGGCTTTGCGG